>JAFMSR010000001.1:51372515-51380015 GCA_022818135.1 Saxidomus purpurata
AACTGAATGGTTCCCTTCAAAACTGAAAGCATACATGTATAACCATATGCCAAAGTTTTAAAGGGCATTGGATTTGCACTGTTCTAGAGGTCAATGATAAACTACAGAACCATTTCTTTTTTGCTTCTTGTTTTTAAAGATCATGCAGCCCATGACTAGCTTTAACAACTTTGATCAACTTTTAAACTTCGGTAAAGTGTAAGCCAAACATTTTTCCTGTGGAGTTTTGTCAACATTGCCGAAGCTGTTTCACAGTTTTACCATTCGCAGATATTAAGGATAACAAGCAGACAGGTAAGTTGGATATTCTCACCAAAGTATTTGACTCAAATGTGCAAATAAAGAACAAAGCTTCTAAAAATACACTCCATTTATTTTCATTCTCTTTTAAAACTGTTAAATTCAGGTACAAGGAAGAAAATGATGGAGAAAGAACAACAGCTTCTGCTGTGTTGTTACAGATGACATTAAACTGAAAATCTAAATAAATCAGGTTAACTACAGACAATTTCTACAGTCTTTAGAACATTTCCAGACATTTGAAGAATATTTTAATTTCAATATACTGTTATTGTGTTCACCTAACTTGCAAACATGTTTCAAACGTATGGTAGAAAATATGAATAAAGCAATACATTAACATGTCAAATACATTAATTCACCAATGTTTGCCTTTCATTAAAAGTCTATACCCTACGAAGTACAACTACAATGTACCATTATGGATAGTATTTAAAATATCATGTTCTTTCAGATTTTCTGTCAATTTAATGCTTTAACCCAATTTAAATGTAGAATAAAGCTTTAGTTTGCAAAAGTATGAACAGTATATAACACTTCTTAATATGGACTCACTAATTAAATGTTGTGTGTTTATGACCAGAAGTCACTTTGTTCTATTTTCCTGCAAGTTGGTTTTAGCTAAGTAACTGAAACTTCAGAAATCAGAGCAAGTGATGTTAGAGACTTGCTGTCCTATGTGACTTCATCACCAGACTCTCACAGACAGCACTTTCAATGCAGAACAGTCAAAGACTTTACTGACATATAAAACACATTTTCTGAACACAATTTAAAGTAAGTTATATCATTAACATAATACAAAAGAAGTAAAACATTCTTGCATACAGACTTCAACAAAAAACAAGGAAAAACAAACTAGGAATTGAAGAATTTTATACACCTCTTATTATATGAACCTAAAGCAAAAGGTGCTTATTATGAATATTTATGCAGCTTTTTACACACAATAGTTCACCTAGTAGATTTACACTATCAAAACACACATCTATAAATAGATAACTACTTCTATCACCTGCTATGTACATATATACACTGGTACTTGTTATTCCATAGTACATGTAATATTGTATAAAACACATATACACCCTAACTAAAGTTTACACTCAAGTCAAAACGTATGTATTTTAAACATTCACACCTTGTTAATTTCACTGACTGAATTACTGTTCTTTTTTTTCTCTCTCACAGTCCCACAATCATCATGGTGCTCATTTTCTATTATTTTAGCTGACTAAGCCTTCACAATGACGTGTTGTTTCAACATAGATATTTATTACCAGTAATGTCCATGAAAGAATATGTTCGATGAAATATGTAGCTTAATTACTGATGGAAAGAAAAGCAACTGTTGCAGAAGTAATGGCTGAATAATACCTGAACAGGTCACAGTTACAAAAATGACTTCTGTCAGTGTTTTCATGGCTGATGTAGTTCAATTTTTTTTTTCGTTTGATTTGGCCTGGTAACCTCTTTCAACCGGGCTAATGTAATCTGAATAAATCTTGTGGCACTAGATGCTGAAAGTGAGTTATAAGTTAAGAAAATTGTTAACTGGAAAGTCATTGCAGAAGAATTCATATTCAAACACTTAATGCATTGATTCTTCATTTCCTTCTCTGTAACTGACATGGAAACACTCCAAGAAAGGTTGTAACCAGGATTCAGCTGTTATAACATACTAGTATCCCCTCCTCCCTCCCCCCCACGAGATGTTCATCTGATAGATTGATGATTTTTTACGAGGGTCCTCTACCATGGGTTAACAATTTGGATTATATTGAGACACCATTCATATGACAGTCAACATCTCTTTCTATTTTAATGGTATATAATGTATACAGATGACAACAAACATGGCCAAATTCAATGATTATAATTGACCAAAGGAAAAATTTAAACAATTTATTTTTAAAACTAAAATATGAGCAAAATCCAAGTACAGTCTCATAAAACAATACAAATTTCATCACGATACATACATGGATTCTGACAGCATTTAGCAGTCAAGACAAAAACTGTATCATGCCAGTAAAATGTGTGTTTCAAATGAACCTAATCAATATTCGGTTTATACCCGACTCTCATCTTGTTATATACATTGTATAGTGTAACCCACTCCACAACAATATTATACCCTTATAGAATGCATCATAACAAGTTCTCAGTTCATTTAATACAATTAAAAGAAATAGTTGGGACATTCTATCTAGTTACTCAGATTAAAAAGACTGTCTTTAAAATCGTCTGATATTTAAATTCCCCTTTGAACATACTGAACTGTTTCCAATGTAATAAAATGACTGTTCAATTATTTTATGAATTTCATTGGCTCCATATGCAAATGTAGAATTTTAGCACCAAGTCTAGTACCATATACATGTATCTAAGTAAAATCCAACCAAACTAAACTTGAGTGCCTAGTTATCTAGTTATTAAGGCATTTAATCTGTTATTTATGTGACCATTAACATGTACATCTGGAACTAAGACACTTATCATTATGAAAAGGTTTTCAAATGCTCTAGGATATGCAAAATAAGAATCAAACAAATGTTCATCATTTGAGAGGGGTTGGTTACACTTTCATACACATAGAGCATTAGGCTTGGCCTGATAAACTCAGTTCAGTTCATCATTTGAGATCACAACTTGAAGCACTGCCATTTTGCATTAATTTTACTCATTTCATATCATCAGAGAATATTTGGGGTGTCCACATGTTTTACGATTCAGTTTTTGAAGTGTCAAATATGATTACATTTCTATGTTCTCTCTTGTTCTAGCTTGTGCCCAGGCCTACTGTTTTCTGAAACTAGGGAATAAGACAGTGCATGGCAATTGTATAAACCTACAGCCTTTAGCCTAAATTGTCTCTAATCACACATTTTATCTCATATTTTGTAAGCTGCATATAAGTTTTGTCCCTGACCAGAATTTTGTTATTAATCTATTCGATAAGTTTCTTTGCCTTGAAGTATCTTCGTAGATAAAGCACTTGCCATGTAGCTAAACCAAGTAAACATAGCATGGAAAACAGGCTGAAGTACATTACTCTGGAATGAGTGGATTCTGAAATAGAAAAAAAAGTTAAATCTTAGTTTGATAAAATAAACTTACTAGGGAAAACATGACCACTGAATGAAGAGCACAGTTAAACAAGAGGGCTAAATAACATGTGGCAGTAGTGATTTACACAAACCACTATGCATGATAAGATCACTAGATGAGTTATATACCAAGTAAGTTTTCCCTGTCATCTCATTTGTAAAACAAATAGATCCCCCCCCAAGTTCAATTTTAACCCTGTGGGCATTGTTTAAACAAACACTCTAAAGAGGTCTACTAGGCAATGCTACATGCCAATTATCTGAATATTTAGGCCTGTGTACTTTAGAGAAGTACATTTTTAACAGTTTTACTATATGTTCCTATGCAAAACAAACATAACCTGGTCAGGGTCAATTTTGACCGGGATTATAATTTGACATTATTGCTAGGGTCCAAAACTGGCCAATGCTACATCCAATTATCTAAGCTCTAGGCCTAAATTGGTTCAGAGAAGAAGATTTTTAAAGTTTTTACAATATAACATGTAAGACTAAATGACCATTTGTATCTCTCATCTCTTCTTCTCTGGGTCTCATAATTTGAAGTCAATCAATTGATTTAGAGATCTTCAACTAGCCAATGCTACAATGCCAATATTAATTTCTGGCCTTGTGCAGTTGATCAGACAAAAAGAGTATTTTTAAAGTATTAATCCCCCAAAAGGATTCCTTTATAAACTGAAGTGACCCCCCGAGTAACAATTTGACCTGGCAAACAAACTATGAACAATATTGGTGGGTCCATTAGCCAATGCTCCATCCAAATTCTAAGCTCTGGCCTTGTGGTTTCAAGAAGATTTTTTAAGTTTTTCCAACTGTATTCCTATGCAAAATAAGTGACTCCAGACAGGGAAATTTTAACCAGGGGCATAATTTGAACAATCTTGGTAAGAGGATTTACTGGTTCCAATGCTACATGCCAAATCCCTTGCTCTAGGCCTTGTGCTTTCAGGGACCATTGTTTAAAGTTTTCCCTATTGTATTCCAACATGAATTTTAAACTAAGGGCCCCCGGACAAGGCAAAGTTTTGACCTGGGGGTCATAACTTTGTAATGATCAGATGGAGTATAGTCCACTAGACAATGCTACATGCCAAATATGCTAAGATCAGGCCTTGTATGGTTTTATTGAAGTACCTTTTTAAAGTTTTTCCTAGTTTTTGCCATAGGAACAGAGTATCTGAATGGGCAATGAACTCTTTGAGCAATTAGTTGGGTTATAGCTTATGCACGGAACATTCCTCGCATAGTTTGACCAACATATGGCCTAGTATGTTTCCAACCAGGAGATGTCAAGTTTGTAATCAAAATGTTGACGGACAAAGGACAATCATCGATCAGTAAAGCTACCCAAGATAGCCAGTTATAGTCTAAAAAAAATAAATATCCTCTGAGTAGTGATTTATACAACAGTATATCATAGGCTGTTGAGTTCCTACAGTAACTTTTTTGTCATCTCATTTGTTTGACCAAATAGTAACCAGTTTCAATCCTAATGTAGATACTGTAAAAGACTAGGTTACAGGTTTTTCCAATGATCTGAATTAGTTAAGTACATGTATAGTTGTATTAAATACATTTACATGTATAACATTTACTGAGTTCACAAACAAACGTAACTTGGCAAGGGTAATAAACTCTGTAATTGCTACGAAGTGGGTCAATACTTTATATTCACTTAAGCAATACATCCTCAAATTGGTGACAAGTCTTTATTACAAAAATGTATAGAATAAATACCATTTGTATCTTTCATCTGTTCTGCTCTAGTGACATGTATGCAAAGTCATCAACAATAGATTTAGAGAGATCTTCTAACCACCGGGTGACTTCTACTTCCAATGGCTTCAATTTTTCTGCTTTTGCAAGCTGCAAATAAACAAAAAATATACTATGTACCCTATACAGTCTCTGTAAAGTGGAGATACTTATGCTACATATACTTCTGACCATAGATTTCTGTTATGTACTATGTAGGTGTAAATGTCAGAGATACATACTGGCATTGATAATTTGACAAATGATGACCAAGGTAAATATGCTGAAAGAAGTACTTACATCATCGTAACTCTTTGCCTCAACTCCATGTTTCATATCAAGTGACACTTCTCTGTCATTTCCTTGACCTCCTAGAAATTCAGTAGCAAAACAAGATTAGGAATAAAGAGTGTAACCAAGTCAGTGACATGTCAACAATCATAATTAAACTCCAGAAAATGTAAAGATCATATACCAATAAATCTACTTAATTGGTGATAATTTAATTTTTTTACATTATCGCTTCCAGTATGACTTGTTACAATTATATTTAAGTTACTTCTTTATCATGTAAATGCCCTACAAATTTATAGCCTACCACATGTACCATAAATTCGGACAAACAGAGATCTGCAGTCCATTAAACGTTGTCAAAAGTGCATCAGAACTACATATTTAATTTATCTTTTAAAACCATCTGTATTACCTAATGTTCTCCTGAAATGTCTGTGACATTGACACTGGATGTACAGATCTTATTGAATACCCATACCCCAGTATGGGTCAATCATTGATCAGCATTTCAGGAAAGGATATAATATTGTTCTATCTTAACATTACAGTTCAAAAGTGCTGTAGTTGAATTTTAACTTACCTGCTACCATTTTAGATTCAAAACAAACTTCAAACATATCATATTCTTCTGTAGTGAAGGCAAACTTCCCTTTATGTGCATCTTCCTTAGTGTACAATATATGACCCTTTGAATCTGTGACCTAAAACATATAAACATACATGTAGCGCTATTGATGAACAGTTTCATCTTATTTTGGTTTTTGTTTCCATCCTGCACTGTTTTTGATTGTAAGAAAACCTGTCTTAAATATCAACTTTTGTCTTGCTGACTGTTCTAAATTCAGTAGTCATAAAAATAAGTAAAATTAACATTTTACTATCAAAAATGTATATGAACTACTTCTCACCAGCAGATATCCTTCCCCACCCCCTTAGAGTTTAATGACTGTTTCAACCTAACCCTAGTTCAAGGGAGGACAGTACTAGACTCTGGACAATCCTCTATATCAAACTGCTAATTTTCTCACACGGTCAGGTTAGTAGATGGGCCTTTTTACATCCAGTTTAATGTGTTTAATATTGAAGACTAAATAGCATTTGTAACTGAACTTATTGTTTTTCAAGCTAAATTTCATCGATTTTGTTTGTCATATTTTTAGTCTATAGTGATTTGGAGACCTGACATTGCTAACCTAGGCAAGGTAGTGATCATACAATACCAACTATGGAGGTTACCATATTTTGGAAATATGTGAATTAGTTAAAAAAAAAGTGGTGTTTGTCACAGGCAATAGGCTAAACTTAAAGTTTAAACTTATTTATTATACATCCATTGTAGAACAGTTCTATAAGTATAACTACTCTCAATGACAGCTTCCTGGAGTTCTGACCAGTACAGGCCCCGAAAAAAGAGATTGCGGGGATCTCCCTCAAAAGCCCGCATCAGAAATTCAAACACACAACCTCCAGCTTAGAAGTCTGATGCTCTACACCTACACCACTGTGCCTCCCAACCTCCCATTCAACAATCAATGTAAAATAAATTGCAGCACTTGGCTAGTGAGGTTTTGAAGCTAGGCAGTGTCTCCCTATCCGGTCCCAGACAGAGAGACCAAGAATCTCCATGTCCAGTTCAATCAGATAAGGAGGCAATTAGGGTGCTTTTGCCTCCCTGACCCGCTCCAATTTTTATCATTGTTTACCGACGAACTTTGTGATAAAGATTACTTGTTACTGTTTTCCATTCTTGTAACTTATCAATAAACTTAATTACTTTTGAACCATTTTCTTGAACATGTTGACCGAAGCGAGTAAAATAGGTGTCTTAAAGAGCTGTATATGGCTGTGTAATTATGACTTTGTTTGTCCTGATTTTCTCTGCCTTGTTTTTGCTTGATAAATGCATCACATATAAACTGAAAAATTATACTTAATTGCTAACCTGCGCCTAATATTACAATGGTAATTAAATGCAAAGCACCAGATGTGTAGGTGTTCTTTATTTATATTCCATTAACCTGCTGAAAATTTAGTAATT
>JAFMSR010000001.1:51385015-51392515 GCA_022818135.1 Saxidomus purpurata
ATAAATTAATTTGTAGCGAGCTATAAAACAATTAGAGTCTTCAAATCAATTAGAGGCCTCTTCAATTAATTTACTGAACTCTTAAAAACAGCTGAATTACACCTTAATTTTGATATCTTCAATTAAATTGTAGAGGTCTACAATTGATTAATTGCATTTGATATCAAAAATTTAATTAGAGTTTTCTCAAAATATTTAAAGACCTCTCTAATAGGATTGTTGTGCGGTATAATTATTTGGAGATATTTGAGTATATATAGATTTGGCGTTCCATATCTACAACATATATACATTTGTAGATGATAAAAATGTCAACACGAACCCAAAATGTGTTTTCAACGAATCAATTATAATTAATACATATATCTCTTGAAGAATTTTGAAACAGAGGACCGTTTCGTGAATTAAACGAATTAAAAACTGATGTAAACGTTAATTATAACTGCCCCCCCCCCAAAAAAAAAAACAAAAAAACAAAAGACAAAAACAAACATGCGATAAAGAATTTCGGCGTTGTACTTCACATTATAAGGGGAACTAACAGCTGCGGGTAGTTTGACAAATATAGAGTTCGAAACTTCGCAGTGTTCCAGACTCGGCTTTGGTACGAGAAAATTGTAAAAAACAATGTAATCTCAATTTTCTCCTGTACTTTGACATTTACTACAGATCTACTTTTAGTTGTTTTAAAAAGTTTCATTTTTCTGCTTCCAATCAACAGTCCAGTCTATTATCAGTAGTCAAGCTAGGATTGCATCCGCCCCTTACCGCTTGTTTGAAATGAAAAGCACATGCCAACTTGACTTGCATGCTCAAATCGCACATTTCTTCTTTTTTTCATAATCATACCGAACAATTCTCATCATAGGCCTTGTATCTGAACCCCTGCGGCTCAGAATCTGATAAGCCACCAGTCAGTTCAATCGATTAGCCACAGACGATAAAATTACATTGAATTATATAGGAAAATAATTTATACATCGATTAAATAAACCTTTTCCCTTTTACACTTCAATATTTTCCTTGATATGACATTAAAATTTATTTTAATGTCTTTCCAACGTATATAATATAACAGAATAAGTAAATATCTTCTTGCTTCAATTTCTTTTTTAAAAACTGTGACTAGTTTTCCTATATATTCTATATATGTCTTTTGGTCAAATTAAACGGAACAGCAGTTTTAACTCATGATATTGTATGGAAAAATAAAATCTTATTATTTTTCCTTTGATATTTTTGAAGAGTACATTTTATGTACTTATGAAGATATAAAATTTTACAGAATTAGATGAAATCTTCTTGCTTCAAAATTGTTTTGAAAATAGAGATTTTCACTTTTTCCCGGCGTCAGGTAAAAGTACAAGTGTAGTTGCTGTATTCAACTTAGCGATCGTTGATGTTTAGTCGTGAATGAAATACATGTATAGCTTATTTTTTTCAAGTGCCTATTAAATTGCAATTTAGAGGAAAATACTTTAAAACATTAAATTTGCTTATTTAGTAGCTTGATCTTAAGATGATTCGAATACATTATGAAATGACAACTAACAAGAATCGATTGCTTTCGATTATTGTCAAAATTGCGTACTAAGATGACATGGATTTTGAGTTTTAGAATTTTGACACGCGTCGGTGTATTAATCAAATGACACGTGCTTTTGTTTAAATAAGGAAGAAAAATTTAATTCTCTCTTAATCATGGATCAGGAATACTCTATAGACGGTTCCTGCATGGATCAAGCTTTCGAAAACAAAACACGTAAAAAGAAGAGATTTGACTACAAAAAACTAAGTGAAGGCAACTTTTTGCCGATACATTTCCGAAAAGGAAGAAACAGTGTTACCACAAAAGTTTTACCGGAAACTTACTCAGTCGAAAGGATAATTACAAAAAGACAACACCTGAGGTAAGTAACTTAAGTTACTGTACTGTAAAAATTATTTAGAATGTAAAAACTGAATCAATGATGAAAACTAAGTTTTTATGTTACAGTTATTGCATAGAAAATTCTTAAAGCTTAAAAGTCAATGCTTTTATTTGTGATCTAATTTCCTGAATCTAAAATGTTGTTAATTGTAAAATGATTAATGATGAGCACCACATGTGCCCGTCTCAGTATGCAAATGTGATAAAATGTTCTTTTACAATCGAAGTGACCGTTAATAATTGGGCAATATTACTTTTTATCATTCAATAATCTAAAACGGGGAATTAACGCTGTGTTATCTATTCGCTTTTTGTATACCTCTGAAAAATGCTTAAATTGTAACTACGATTAAATGATCTCTTTTAATTTAAGGACAGTGTTTATTTCTCGTTTAACATTATAACATAAATTAAATGAATTTTTGCAAAAATTCGTATTTGTTTTATTCTTATAAGACATATATTAAGGAAAATAAACGAGCTAAAATTTAGGGAAATTGGTGAAGACTGACTTACATATTAAGCAATCTAAAATTGCACTTTGTAAGACATTTGCTGCTGAAATATGATAAGCTTTAGTAATAACACATGTTATTAGATTCGTCGCATAACTATCATATCTACAGGGCATATCGTTTTGCGATAGCAGATAAATGCACTGCTGATTTTTTTCGCTGATAATAAGTTAAACATCTGTGTCTCAAGTCATTTATATTATTTTTTGCACTGTTTCAGTGCGAATATTGTCTGGTGAAGTGGGAAGGGTATCACTTAAAGGATTCAACATGGGAACCCACAAGTCATTTATCCAATGAACTTTTGAATTCTTTCATATCCCCAAATGTGTATGGAATAACAACAAAAATCAGAAAACGAGAAAAACTTTTCATGTGCAAAGCTTTTTGATAATTGACCACAGCAGGCGGTAACCTGATTGATATGAACAGTAGATAATGCCAGATGTAGTCTCGTAGATGTTTCAGCAAGTGTTATTGCTAACTCTTTTTACTTATCACTACTGTACTTGAAGAACACGTATTTGTATGTTTAATGATAATCTATATCATTTTTAAATTTCTGTAAAACCATGAATATGGAATGACTGTACATATGTTATTAGAACCATCATCATGATACTTTAACAGAAATAAAATATAAAAGATACGATACTCTTGCTCCTTCCTTTTAGTTAAGTGATATAAACTTAATGATTTTTCATATGTCCATTCGTCTTTTAAAAATTAAAAATCACAAGAAAATTAATACTAAACACTTTAGATGTAAAAATGTTTTATAGTAGGTGGAAAAATTATGATACAAAAATAATTCCACATTAATTAAATTACTTTTTGTTACTTTACAAATTATTCAAAACGTCGCAAATAATTTTTATAACCGAATGAATGGACAGATGTAAGTTCTATCTATATACGAAAGTCTTAGTCACAGACCGCAACAATATTCTTATCTGCGAGCTCCCGCCCGCTTATAATGAGTTCATGGACCTCCAAGGGAGCAACGTTATATCTGGGGGCCTTACTGAGACGGAAAATACTGCTTATCTCCCTGATAAATGATGAAAATAATTCGACATGTATTATTATTGAAAACAAGAGGCAGCCATAGACGGCAATTTCCTCTGCGAAAACAAATATTAATTGTTACAGGTAATGTTATGTAATTAGATATTAATAATAATGGATGTATGAATTACCTATGACTGAAATCCATGTCAAATAATGATCAGTGTATGGTAATGCCAGAACCCCGTTAAATCTTGTTGAATTCCAGCGGTTGCTGAGAAATAGCGCAGAGAAGAATATTATACAGACATAATCAAAGTGTCCTAACTCGGTTGATAAACGTCGAGGCGGCATGCTTATCTCCTCTTAAAAGTAAAGCTTCCCATGTGGTTTTGTTGAATTCCAGCCAACGTTTACGGAGACGTAGTGCGGACAAGAATATTATATACAGAATAATTTTTGATTATACAGAAATAACCGAAGGGCCATCTTTGTATCTCAGACAGAAGTTGCTAATAAATAGTGCGGACAAGAATATTACACAGAAATAATCAAAGGACCATAACGTTTAACGTGGTGGAACATGCCCTGTGATTTGTGCATATCCGCTTCCCGTATTTGTTTTTGTATTCAAGCAAGCGCGGGCAATCTTGAATATTATACAGAAATAATCAAAGTGCCATAACTCGGTAGACCATCATCGAGACGGAACATCCCTTGCGACATGCGCATCTCCTTTTGATATAAGTACATTGTAGTTGTTGGATGTATGTGTACAATTTCTGCCCTTGAAAATTAATATCAACGACTCAGTGTTCCAGCTTTGTGAAGAGTAATAATGTTATGACCCAGCTTAGATACAGTTTGCTACTTGACGGTTATGTTAGAGAAGATAGAAATAGAATAGCCTCTATACAGGTGTATAAAAGGTAGAAAACTAAATGGATGAATGGACAAACAGCTGGACTATACCATTTCTACATCCCACTTCTCCACTTTCATTGGGGACAAAACACTGCTATATATTTGTCAAACATTTCAAACCAGAGACACTTCATCCCAAGATGTTTCCTAATTAGACATTTCACTTCCTGGGAGAAAGAGGGAATGGAATTTTCATATCTAAAGTTACATTACTCTTCATAGTGACCATCATAATCAATAACTGATTAATACATCAGGAAAAAATGAACATTTCCAATTAAACCTTGTGTAGCAGTTTTAATCTCCTTGAATAATTCAAGAGGAAATCGGTGAACACTCTAGAAGTCACATTTTATACCAAGTTATGGAACTTTTGTCTTGATAAACTCTTGGACAAGTTGGAAACTGGGTCACGTGGGGTAAAAAACTTATGTCAACTGGTGAAATCATAGAGAAATGTTTGACGCGAACATTCTAGATCTAGAAGACACATTGTGTACCCGATCATCATGAAAGTTTGTTTAAATGTTTGCTTTGATAAACTCTAAGTAAAGTTCGAAACTGGGTCAAGTGAAGTTTAAACCTAGGTCACCAGGAATTCAACGAAACTTTATGATAATGTTCACTATCAAGAGATGCTCATTGCCTGCCTGTTCCAGTTCGATTGTTTTTCACAGTGATGTCCTTTTGATTACTACTGTATTGAAATTCGTTTTCGGGCTATTTCTCAGCAACTACTGGTGAGAATTCAACGAAACTTCATGTTAATGTTCAGACCAACACGTGTTCCAGTTTGATTACTTTTCCGAGTTAATGCCCTTTGACTACAGCTGTATTGACTAGATAGAACACACTTTGTTTCCACACTATTTTTCAGCAAGTACTGGAGGAAATTAAAACGAAACTTCATGGCAATCTAAAGTACTAATAGGAGATGCGTATATCGTCGGCACTTTCCGCTGTTTCACAGTTATGGCCCTTTATAAAAGTTTGTTGCTGTAAATAATTAAGAAATTTCTTGTCTGTTCCATTTCTCATCAGTCAATGATTGGAATTTGACAGTACTTCATGGAAAGCTTTACTACACAAAGAAGATGCGAATATTATCAGCATGTACCAGCATGGTTAGGAATCACCTCCATTTATTATGTTTTTCTCCGCAGTATTTCCCCGCATTGACAAAATTTCGTGGGAACATTTACCACTAAAATATTTACATATTGTCAATACGTTCTAGCGTGATTGTGAATTACCCAAAGGCGCAGGGATATTGTTTTGGCGTTGTCCGTCTGTCCGTCCGTCCGGAGTCATAACTCAATAACCAATGGCTAGAATTTCATGAAACTTAAAATAAGTTTACAGTAGCATAATGGCGCGGCGCAGGCACATCTTTCGTCAAGATCGGATAAGTATCTCCACAGTTATTGCCCTTTAATTGTTATTTTATTCTATATTCAATATAAAAACATTAAAATTCTATTTCTCTGAAACCGGTTATCAAAATTAAATTGTAACTGGCTCAAATAATTTAATGACCACTTATTCTAATATCCATCCCCTACACTTTCTGACTTTTTAGCTCACCTGAGCTGGCTCAGGGTGAGCTATTAGGATCGATGAATGTCCGTCGTCCGTCCACACTTAGTTCGTTAACACTCTAGTGGTCACGTTTTTGCATCAATTGTCACGAAACTTGGTCAGGAAGTTTGTCCCAGTAATTACACGGACGAGTTCGAATATGGGTCATCTCGGATGAAAAACTAGGTCACATGACCCAAAAATAGAAAAATCTTGTTAAGGCTCTAGAGGCTACTGTTTCAGTCCAAATATCCTGGCAATTTGTCAGAAAGGTTGTTTGGTTGATTTCTAGCTCAAGTTTTAATATGGGTCACCTGGGGTCAAAAACTAGGTCACACAGCCCAAATATGGAAAAACCTTGTTAACATTCTTAGAGGTAACTGTTTCAGCCCAAATATCCTGGAAATATGTCAGAAAGGTTGTTTCGATGATTTCTAGCCCAGGTTCGAATATGGGTCATCTGGGGTCAAAAACTAGGTCACAGAGCCCAAATATGGAAAAACCTTGTTAACACTCTTGGTGTTACCTTTTCAACCCAGATATCCTTGAAATTTGTCAGAAAGGTTGTTTCGATGATTTCTAGCTCAAGTTCGAATATGGGTCATGTGGGGTCAAAAACTAGGTCACAGACCCCAAATATGGAAAAACCTTGTTAACACTCTAGAGGTAACATTTTCAGCCCAAATATCCTGGAAATTTGTAGTAGAAAGGTTGTTTTGTTGATTTCTAGCTAAAGTTCGAATATGGGTCATGTGGGGTCAAAAACTAGGTCAAGAGCCCAAATGTGGGAAAACCTTGTTAACACTCTAGAGGTTACATTTTCAGCCCAAATCCTGGCAATTTGTCAGAAAGGTTGTTTCGATGATTTCTAGCTCAAGTTCGAATATGGGTCATCTGGGGTCAAAAACTAGGTCACAGAGCCCAAATTGAGTTCTGTATCACTGTGAGATGCTGAAAATAGAATTACCCCTCAGAGATGAGGCCCCAATGGGATGGTAATTTTTTTAAAATGCTTCTGTTTTCTGAAAATGCTTGTCAGATTATTATTTTGTTCATCATCAACTTTGTATTCTCTAACAACAGAAAATTTAGAAACTGTATTTTTACAGAAATGAGGCGCTTAAGGGGATGTAGTGCTTTTCTTATATAATTATTCTATATAGAAACTTAAGAATTCTTGTTGTCTGAAAGTAGTAGTACTGATTTAATTTAATTACAATAAAGTTCTATATGACTGTAACTCGAAAAAAAAAAAAAAAAAAAAAAAAAAAAAAACAAAGGGGGGGGGAAAAAAAAAAAAAAAATTTTTTTAAAAAAAAAAAAAAAACTACACTTTCCAGTTGTCACTTCTTTTTCAGCTATTTGCTTAATTTGGCAGGGAATATAAATTCACTGAATTCGCTTTTTTTTTTTTTTACTCAATAGTTCTCAGCTGACCTTTTGACCTACATGTATTGTCTTTTTCTTTTGCAGCAATGGTATGCAGGTGAGCACTATAGCTCCCTAATGGTCCTCCTTTTACTATCCTAGTCAGAAATCCTATTA